>CM056049.1:471979047-472026547 GCA_029574335.1 Rana kukunoris
CAAATTTGGGGTTTATTTTTACCAAAGATATGTAGCAGTATTCAGTTTTGGCCAAAATTTATGAAGAAAAATTACTAATTTGCTAAATTTTATGACAGAATACAAAGAAAAAGGCAATTTTTTTCTTTTTTCACAAAAATTTACCGTCTTTTTTAATTTATAGTGCAAAAAATAAAAAACCCACGAGTGATTAAATACCACCAAAAGAAAGCTCTATTTGTGTGAAAAAAAGGACGCAAATTTTATTTGGGTACAGTGTTGCATGACTGAGTAATTGTCATTCAAAGTGTGAGAGCACCGAAAGCTGAAAATTGGTCTGGTAAGAAGGGGTTTAAGTGCACAGTATTGAAGTGGTTAAGCTTATCCTCAGGACATACCAGCGGTGCGTTCCTTGGATAAGACTAACAAGCGTCATCGAGGGCGGACGAGGGACATCGAGGGACGATAGAAGCCAGAAAGATAAGTGCCAGTGGGGCATTTTACTGGGCATATTGGCGACAATTGCGGGGCACAGTGGCAACAATTGCGGGGCACAGTGGCGACAATTGCGGGGGACAGTGGTGACAATTGTTGGAAAAGTGGTGACAATTAATGGCATGGCATAGTGGTGACAATTAATGGCAAAGTGGTGACAATTGATGGCACAGTGGCTGTTTGATGGCATGGCACAGTGACTGCGCTTGATGGCATGGCATAGTGGTGACAATTGATGGCACAGTGACTGCATTTGATGGCATGGCACAGTGGCTGCATTTTGATGGCATGATACAGTGGCTGCGTTTTGATGGCATGGCACAGTGGCTGCGTTTTGATGGCATGGCACAGTGGTGACAATTGATGGCACGGTGGTTGCGTTTGATGGCATGGCACAGTGGTTGCGTTTGATGGCATTGCACAGTGGTTGCGTTTGATGGCATGGCACAGTGGCTGCGTTTGATGGCATAGTGGCTGCATTTGATGGGCACAGTGAGGCTGCAATTGTTTTTTTTTGCGCTCCCCCAAAAATTTTAAGCACCAGCCGCCACTGGTTGTAAAGGAAAACATTTTTTTCCCTAAATAGCTTCCTTTACCTTAGTGCAGTCCTCCTTCACTTACCTTATCCTTCTATTTTGCTTTTAAATGTCCTTATTTCTTCTGAGAAATCCTCACTTCCTGTTCTTCTGTCTGTAACTACACACCGTAATGTGAGGCTTTCTCCCTGGTGTGGAGAAAACCTCTTGAGGGGGGAGGGGGCGAGCAGGCAAGTCAGGACGCTCTCTACTTTGCAGATAAAGAAAGGAGCTGTGTGTTTGTATATTTATATTTATATGTTATATATTTTATACACTGTATTCAGTTTAGCTAGATCCATTCCTGTATTCTCTTCCTAATATACTGACAGGCAGGCAGGTGATTGTGCTAGCTGCAGTATTTTCACTAGGTGTACTGTGTCCTTTGCACAGTGTTCACCTAAAGCTACCTGAATACAATTGCTGGTGTTCTCATACTAATCCCATAGGCAGGGAGCTGCAAGTATTTATTTTTTAATAAAGGACTTGTCCCAAAGTGTCTCCTGTCTTTTTTACATTTTTTTGTGTGAAATGGTAGCGGTGCAATGTACCCGTTACCAATTCACATGGGGGGCAGGATCTGGGGGTCCCTTTGTTAAAGGGGGCTTCCAGATTCTGATAAGCCCCCTGTCCGCAGACCCCCAACACCACCAGGTTGGGGGGATGAGGCCCTTGTTTCCGTCAATATGGGGACAAGGTGCTTTGGGGGTCAGACCCCAAAGCACCCTTCCCATGTCGAAGGTCTTTTGGCCTGCCATGGTTCAGGAGGGGGGTACTCTCTCATCCCCCCTCTTTTCTTGCAGCCTGCCAGGTTGCGTGTTCAGATAAGGGTCTTGTATGGATTTTGGGGGGCCCCTATGCCATTTATTTTTAAATTGTGGCGCAGGGTTCCCCTTAATATCCATACCAAACCTGAAGGACCTGGTATGGATTTTGGGGGGACCCCCATGCAATTTTTTTTATTTTGGTTGGGGGTTCCCCTTAATATTCATACCAGACCCAAAGAGCATGGTAAATGGACTAGGGGGGGGGGGGGCATGCTGTTTTTTTAAATGAGGTTTATTTGTATTGTCAAGACCTGACAGTTCATTACACAGCCGCGATCAGTTTTAAATTACTTTTTTTCCTTTAGAAATATAATCTTGCTGCGGGACTGTTCTAAACATGGGAAAACATGCAACTTTACAGGCATACTGTAGACACCCCCTAGGCACGATATTTAAAGGAATATCTCATTTATATATTGTTTCCCTTTAAGCATTATTAAAATCACTGCTCCTGAAAAAACGATAGTTTTTAAAACTTTGCATTGATACATGTTTCCTGGGGCAGGACCCGGGTCCCCAAACACATTTTTTTGACAATACCATGTATACCTTTAAAATGATCACTTTTGGTTTTTTCATGTTCGTGTCCCATAGACTGCAAGGGTGTTCGTGTGTTTTGAATAACTTTTTTCTGGTGCAAACCTAACTGGGGGGGGGGTTGGTGGGTTTTTGGCTCATCCTTAATAAACAGCCTCATCCACAAATACCACAAATAGACTTCAAGCTGTCATTGATGTTAAAGAGGGCAATACACGATATTAAGACCTGGGGTATGTAAACTTTTTATCAGGATCATTTGGGTAATTTCTGTTGTCATTATGATTTAAAAAAAGTAAACACAGTTGATTGATAATAAATGGCTTCAACCAAACACTAACCATGAGTGAAAGAAAAGTTTTAGTGTTATCATTCATAGTCTCTGAAAAATGGCCAAGAAAATATAAATTCTGCCAGGGTATGTAAACTTACGAGCACAGCTGTGTGTGTGTGTTATTACCTACCACCTTAGCGCTACTATTTACCTTCATTGCATAAGATATATGTTATTGGTCATGATTCAATCTCCCGGAATAAAGAAAGTCAAAAGCAAGATAAGTGCATTGATCAAAAGTCCCTATTCACAGTTGCACGTGAGGTTAATTATGTGATTTATGCTCACATGAACATGCGTTTATGAAGCATATTGCATTTGTTTTACATGTGTTTTCAGGCATTTTTGTTTTGTCCAATTGAAAGCAGTATCATACAGTATGTTGTCTTCTTCCTTGTGTTTGTTAGAATAGTTTATAGATGCGAACATACATGAAAATCAAGCTAAAACACTTGTGTCATGCGTTTTCAGGCTCCCCCATTCACATTTATTGTGCGAAAAATTTGCGTAATACTGCCCGAAAAAAAAAAAAAAGGTCATGTACTTCTTTGCGCAACAAGTAACACAATGCTGCGGTATGAATGGGCATGATTGAAAATAATTGGGGATCTTCATGTTAATGTGTTGTCACGATTCAGGAAACATGCAACAGAACACTCAGGTTTTATTGGGGGAGGGGGCAAAGACGTACATACTGTGGATAATGTATGATCTCAGAGTTTACACTGAATTTTCAGGAATAGTTGCTTAAACTAGGAAAACATGTTTAGGCAAATATTTTCTATACTGCGTGTGTCTTGACACATGGACGTGTCATTAGTCATCAGAAAATTACTGACAAGTGATAAGTTGAGTGATGCAGATTACATCCTGTTTATGTGAATTTTCAAACCACAAGGATGTGTGTTAATCAGAGAAAACTTGACATTGGCAACAGCATGGGGTCAATTCATATCGCGCAAAACGATAGCACTATACCATTGTTAACGTATATCTGTGTTCTCCCACCGTGTATATATGAAAGATATAAATCAAATTGTTTATCTAGTTACTTTTTTTCTGTCCTGCTATTTTATTATTAGTAACTGTATTCTTATTTTGCGAACCCTTAGATTTAATGGCCTTATACTGAAAAAAGTATCGTTTACGGTGATCAATCTTCTGAAGAGTGATTTTAACCACTTAAGGACAGGACTTGTTTTTCAGACTCAGTGTTTACAAGTTAAACATTTTTTTTTTTTGCTCGAACATTACTTAGAACCCCCTGGTAGCCAATGGCGCCACTGCTGTGTCTCAGGAACAAAGATTGTCTATTGTGACAGGAAGCCAGGTAAATCTGTGGGAGTTGTCACAGACGGGAGATACATTTCTGCCTTGTTTAGACAATTCACCAATTACTATTAGGTGTCGGCTTCAGAAATAGCCAGAAAGGTTTAGGGCGTTGTGAAACTTCAGCTGTTCAGAATGAGGCAATTAAGGCCTCTATAAGTTATCCAAAGGATGACTACTGATTGCTGCATCCTGAGGCTTTTTGAGTTAAGGAGAGCAGTCAGAAAGACTTGTGAAGAGGTGAGGTGGTTGTTGATTTTTCTGTGTGATAAAAATCAAAAAGACTATTGTTTCTTTGCTGTATGACCAGTAGTGTCTGCCCAGCAGTAGGCTGTGACAGACTCCATAGGTAGGTTCCTGTGTTCTGAAGGTAGATGCCCCAAGCGGCAAGGGTTTATTTTATGTTTTGTTTTGTTTATGCTGTTTTGATGCTTGCACTTGTATCCAGCAATATGGAAGAATAAACCATATCCTTTGTTTTCAACCACCCTCAACTGCCTCTCTGTATAGTTCAGCGTGTAGTGAACCCATCCAGGGAGTCACACACACACGCTACCGAACTAACCCCTTACACTATGGACAGCCGCACTGCTGATGTGTTTTGCACTGAAACTAGTGCTTAATCATAGCTATGGCTAAGCACTAGTTTTAGTGCGAAACGCGTCAACAGTCAGGTTTTATTATATTTTGCTGTGACTTGTAGTGCTGTCCTTCTTTTAATAAAAGGCTACAATTTGTTCATAGTGCTGCTGTCCAGAGACAATCTTTGTTCCTGCTTTGCTAAGTGCATTGCCTGCACCTGAGTTGTCTGCAACAGAGAATACTCATCTGGGTTCCCACCTGGAGCAGCTACTCCCTTTTCCCCTGCTGCTGTGTCTCAGCCAATCAGGAGGAAAGTCCCGGACAGCTGAGGGAATCGTGGACAACGCTGGAAAAAGATAGTGCTCGGGTAAGTATTAGAGGGTGCTGGGGAGACTGCAACACATAAAAGGTGTTTTATCTTAATGCATAGAATACATTAAGATTAAAAATGTTTTACCCTTACAGCTCCTTTAAGTGAATTTGTAACCAGTCTCAGGCAACAATGAAATGAAAGGGTTCAGATTTTTAATTTTTTTTATTTTGAATAGCATAGGGAACATTTCCCCCCATGCAGCCACCGAATGCCATCAGGAGGGAGAGGAGGAGAAGCCAAATTTCAGCAGTTGCAGAAAGAAAATGGAGAGGATCGGTTCCTGTATATGCTGCCCCCACCACCCCTCCTGTTCAAGTGCAACATACAGCGTGACAGGAAGGCCACAAGGGGCCCCCTGGACCATGGGGAAGGGTCACCATTGCGACCTCTGATGCTACACCAGTGGTTGGGGAGGTGTGCAAATGTAAATGAACCCTTAGTGTCTTGAGCCTCTTATAAGGCTGCTTTCACACCTGTGGTTTTTCTGCCGGTTAGCTGTGCTTTGCTATAGACTTTTATTATATCTTGCAGGTGAGTTGCACCTTCTGAAAGCACACCAAAACTCCTGCATTCAGTTTGAGATTGAGGGCCACATCAGATGACTCTAAGGGCCACAGGTTGAGCACCCCTGCTTTACACATAAGTGATCTGATTAGTAGTAACTGACTCAGACTTAAATTCAAGGTCTGATTATTACATGTTTCCCCTACCCCATCTAAGATTGCCACATTTATACTAGTAAAAAAAAAAAGAAAAATAAACATACCTACCTTACACTGCCTTCCATACAGTGAAGAGGCATCATAATGCTTCTGGTGAGATCCAGAGAACTTTAATTATACTGAATTTCATAAGAAGGAGCTGGAGCACAGTGCAGAGATTTGAGATCCTGGTGATCCTTGGCGAAAGGATTGTGACATTCTCGCCTGGGCACTGTGGTCAAAAGCTGGTTGTAAGTTACGTATATTTCCTATTTTTTTGTATACTTACTGTACATTACAACAATTTTAGATAAGAGGAGAGGACAGGATATATTAAAGTGACCCTTTCAAACCTAAAAAGCCCAGGCATATGCAGATCTGCATGCTGATCTATAAACATATTTACTGTAGGTCATATGAAAAATACAATTTTTATTTGCATATTTTTTTTACTCCCCTTTCTGGTATTTAGAGGAACTGGTAGAGCCAGTTCACACAGGGGCGACTTGGGATCCGACTTGAAGTTGCCCCAAGTCACACGACATTTCAAATTACATTGAAGTAAATGGGAGCCGTCTTAATGTACACTACTGAAATCGCTCTGACTTCAGAAAAGGTTCCTGTACTACTTCAATCCGACTTCTAGGCGACTTGTACCCATTGATTTCAATTGAAGTTGCCTCCAAGTCGGATCCCGTTCATAGTGAGGCAACTTTACAGGAAGTTGCCCCCGTGTGAACCGGCTGTAAGGCAAACCCCTCCCTCCCACAGAGCTGGTATTTGGTATGAATCATGAGGGGGAACTCCAAGAGCCCTTAGGTCTGGTATGGATTTCAAGGGGAACCCCCTACGCTGAAAAAACGTCATGGGGGTCCCCCCAAAATCCATACCAGACCCTTATCCGATCATGCAGCCCGGCCGTTTAGGAAAGGGGGTGGGGACAGGCGAGCGCCCCCCTCCTGAACCATACCAGGCCGCATGCCCTCAACAGGGGGGGGGGGGGTAGGTGCTTTGGGGCAGGGGTGCCCCACCACTTCCCGACAACCCTGGCCATTGGTTGTTGGGATCTGTGGGTGGGGGGCTTATCGGAATCCGGGAGCCTTCTTTAATAAGAGAGCACCCAGATCCCGGCCCCCCACCCTATGTGAATGAGTATGGGGTACGACGTACCCCTACCCATTCACCTGGGGGGAAAAAGTGTCAAGAAAAAAAACCACACTACACGGGTTTTTAAAGTAATTTATTAGGCAGCTCGGAAAGAGGTCCTTATCCCCATAAACATGGCGGGAGAAGAGAGCGGAGAAGTCGGAAGAAGACCCCCAAAGTCAGAAGAAGACCCCCGGAGCTGCCTAATAAATCACTTTAAAAACCTGTGTAGTGTGTTTTTTTTCTTGACACTTTGTCCCCCCAGGTGAATGGGTAGGGGTACGATGTACCCCATACTCATTCACATAGGGTGGGGGGCCGGATCTGGGGCCCCTTTGGCTCCCGGATTCGATAAGCCCCCCACCCGCAGACCCTGACAACCAATGACCAGGGTTGTCGGAAAGAGGCCCTTGTCCCCTTGTCCTCATCAACATGGGGACAAGGTGCTTTGGGGTGGGGGGGCTTTAGGGCCCATGTTCAGGGCATGCGGCCTGGTACGGTTCAGGAGGGGGAGTGCTCGCTCGTCCCCACCCCCTTTCCTGACCGGCTGGGCTGAGTGCTCCAATAAGGGTCTGGTATGGATTTTTTTTTCACCATAGGGGGTTCCCCTTGAAATCCATACCAGACCTAAAGGTCTGGTATGCTTTTGGAGGGGAACCCATGTAAGTTTTTTATTTAAAATTTGGTGTGGAGTTTCCCCTCATGATAAGCCACTGGCAAAGTCCTTTCCTGGAGGCGACTTCAAGTTGTGTTGTAAGTTGCCCCAAGTCGCGCTGTGGTCCACGCACAAGTCGTGTCCAAGTTGCCTCACAAAGTCACGCACAAAGTCCTGTTGCCCCTGTGTGAACCGGCTCATAGAGTAGCCAGTGTCTCTTTGCTATCCTGACTCTGGGATGGCTTCATCACTGGTGCCTTCCAGGGAGATCTTGTTTACTAATTTCGAGGAAATTACATTAGTTAAAAAATGTTTTGTTGCTACAGCAACATGATGGCTCACAAAAGGACATTCACATTGCTAGCATCATGGCAATAGATAAATAAAACAAGCAGTGCCATATTTCATAACAAGCATGTGCAGGATTTGGCACAAGTATCATTGATTTTTTTTTAGAAATGACTTGAAATGTGGTCAAGGGCAGGATGGACCAGAAAGAATGTGTGAAATCAATAAAGTAAAAAAAACATACTACCTTTTTACGTAAAGCTATAATTTTCATTTTATTTTATATTTGCCTTCAACTATATAGTGGAAGGGCCTGCCTGATTGCACAGAAATTGAATGTGTATAGGTTTGACCTCCTATTATATGGATTTGGTAAATCTAAAGGAAAATTGTAGAAGAAAATTGTGTAATGTATGACCATTCTTTGAGTCACTTTTACATGGGCACCTCCGTGTAGCGGATTCCTCTTGTTCAGCGCTGGCCAGGTGGATGAGAGGTCCCTGTCTGCTCCGCTGGGCAGAGCAGACACAAACACAGTCCCGCTCTCCTCTATGGAGAAATCGATGGAAACGGACAGCCTGTCTGTTTCCATCTGATCCAATTTGCCAGAAGGATTGGGAAATAGGACCACAATCCATCTGTTTTTTTGTGGGCAGGATCAGATCGGATGTTGGCGGGTATCAGCAGACATCCACCGCGCCATAGGGGAGACTGGAGGCTCTGATCAGGACCACCTGAAAAACTGACAAGCGGACCTGACCAGGCAGCCCATGTGAAAGGGCCCTTAGTCTACTTTTTTCTCCTTTTTTTATAATTCCTTTATTTAACAAGAAAGGTCACAGTACAATGAGATGCCACATACAGTGGCAGGTAGGTAAGTAAGGTAGTCGTGACATATAGCGAGATAGATGCATGCAAGGACCCAAGCACTGTGACAATATAAAAACTGAAATGACATACAAAGAATATCAACAGTTGGTAACATGTCTATACAACGGTACAACAAATGGTATGAGATAACCAGATTAAGATCAGCAATTCAGGGGGGGAACACCAGATCGAGGTTGATTCCCGTATAGAAGAAGACCACTTGATGTAGAATTAGGTGTTAAAAGATGAGGCTTACAGATAAGATTGTGTAAGTGAGGGTTGAGCTGAAACAGCCTACTGGTGCAAAGGGAGATAGGGGGCTAGGGGAAAGGGGGGGATAAGGTTGGATGGTGTGGAGAAGGAAGCTTAGGGAGGTTAGGAGGGGGCTCTCCCAGGGAAGAGGTTGTAGGGTCTGGGGATTACTCAGGTTGTGTGAGCATGTTGAGATACTGTTCGAAATTCTGTATATAGCCCTACAGAACAGACAGACCACAGTTTTCATGGGCTTTGCTGCTTAACTGCAGACAGGAAACAGGAAACTTTATTGAGGGAAAAGACATAGAGCATACCATAGAGGTAGCTACAAACTTATAAACACTGCCATCTACAGGTTGAAGAATATATCTATACTAAATACTGATTTACAGTTGTTGCACAAAATACAATTCTGTATTCCACAGGATACTCTTCAGTATAAACAAAGTACTGCCAGGGTCTCCGAGTGGACCTTAGGGTCTCTTCTGTGTTATGCAAAGTAGCAGTGAGGTCTTCTATGTCCCTAATTTCCTTCAATTTAGTGAACTAGAGACATTTAGTTGGAGGGCTTGTTTGCTTCCAAGTGAATTACAGCAATTGGATAGTCAGGGAGGACCTATACTTCCTGATAGATCCCTTTGACAGATGCAACAGACATGGTGCTGGATTATCTTGTCTACTAATGTGAGCTGTTTGATAGTGCTCGTCACCTTCTGGCAGAAGAGTTGTGGTTTTATGCATTGCCAGAATATGTGGTTTTCTCTTTTTTTGATAAACGTTGGTGAACATTTATGATACTGCAGCATCAATCTGAAAACTAAAAGAGTTATTAAAAATAATATGTTATTCTGTCTAAGCAGTAAATGCAAAACTAATGACCTTCAATAGAAAAATCTCTAGGAGCTAGTTTTTTTTTTTTTTTTGGGCAAAATAAACATGGAAAGGCCGTTTAGTCTATAAAAAAAAAATATATATATATATTTTCATCTGTGTATACTGTATGGCACATGTATCGTGAAGTGTACATCTAAGCGCGTTCTTGGCATGCTGAGAACATATCTGAGTGCTGGGAACATTGTAATTCGTACATGCAAATGCAGGAGTTACATCATCATTGGCTGTCCAATGATCAAAAAGAAGCATTTTGAGACCCAAGAGAATTGGTGGTGGAAATGGTGGCACCGACCACACTTGTGTGGTAGTTTGTCCACTGTTCAGCATAATTTTATTGTCTTCTCAAATAGTAAAATAAATAGAAACTTTAAATCACTTCAAAATATTTAAACAATTGCTCATAGTAGGTTCTATTCTGTAAACTGTAACGCGTACACACGACCGGTTTCCTCGGCAGAATTCAGCAAGAAACTCGATGGGAGATGTATTCTGCCTAGGAAACTGGTCGTGTGTACACTTTTCGCCGAGAAACCCGTCGAGGAACTCGTCGAGCCAAAAAGAGATCATGTTCTCCATTTCCTTGATGGCAATGGGAAAACTTGTCTCGACAAGTTTTTTGACTGCCGAACAAGGAACTCGATGGGAAAAACTATGTGTTTCGCCCGTCGAGTTTCTTGGTCGTGTGTACGTGGCCTAACAATCATCTGCCATAGAGCAACAAGGAGAGCTGAAGGTAATATTCATAGTGAACATAATACAGTTGCAATAAAAAGTATGTGAACCCTTTTGGAATGATATGGATTTCTGCACATTTTGGTCATAAAATGTGATCTGATCTTCATCTAAGTCACAACAATAGACAATCGCAGTCTGCTTAAACTAATAACACACAGAGAATTCAATGTTACCATGTTTTTATTGAACACACCATGTAAACATTCACAGTGCAGGTGGAAAAAGTATGTGAACCCTAAACTGGACCCTAGACTAATGACATCTCCAAGAGCTAATTGGACTGAGGTGTCAGCAAACTGGAGTCCAAACAATTAGATGAGATTGGAGGTGTTGGTTACAGCTGTCCTGCCCTATAAAAACACACACCAGTTCTGGGTTTGCTTTCCACAAGAAGTATTGCCTGATGTGAATGATGCCTCGCACAAAAGAGCTCTCAGAAGACCTACAATTAAGAATTGTTGACTTGCATAAAGCTGGAAAGGGTTATAAAAAATATCTCCAAAAGCCTTGCTGTTCATCAGTCCAAGGTAGGACAAATTGTCTATAAATGGAGAAAGTTCAGCACTGCTGCTACTCTCCCTCGCAGTGGCCATCCTGTAAAGATGACTGCAAGAGCACAGCGTAGACTGCTCAATGAGGTGAAGAAGAATCCTAGAGTGTCAGCTAAAGACTTACAAAAGTCTCTGGCATATGCTAACATCCCTGTTAGCAAATCTACGATACGTAAAACACTAAACAAGAATGGATTTCATGAGAGGATACCACAGAGGAAGCCAACTCTAACCAAAAAAAACATTGCTGCACGTTTACAGTTTGCACAAGAGCACCTGGATGTTCTACAGCAGTACTGGCAAAATATTCTGTGGACAGATGAAACCAAAGTTGAGTTGTTTGGAAGAAAAACACAACCGTATGTGTGGAGAAAACGAGGCACAGCACACCAACATCAAAACCTCATCCCAACTGTGAAGTATGGTGGTGGGGGCATCATGGTTTGGGGCTGCTTTGCTACATCAGGGCCTGGATGAATTGCTGTCATCAGAGGAAAAATGAATCCCCAAGTGTATTAAGACATTTTGCAAAAGTCCACCTGCTGAAGCTCAACAGAATATGGGTGTTGCAACAGGACAACGACCCAAAGCATAGAAGTAAATCAACAAGAGAATGGCTTAAACAGAAGAAAATACGCCTTCTGGAGTGGCCCAGTCAGAGTCCTGACCTCAACCTGATTGAGATGCTGTGGCATGACTTCAAGAAAGCGATTCACACTAGACATCCAAAGAATATTGCTGAACTGAAACAGTTCTGTAACGAGGAATGGTGAAGAATTACTCCTGACCGATGTGCACGTCTGATCTGCAACTACAGGAAACGTTTGGTTGAAGTTATTGCTGCCAAAGGAGGTTCAACTAGTTATTAAATCCAAGGGTTCACATACTTTTTCCACCTGCACGGTGAATGTTTACATGGTGTGTTCAATAAAAACATTGTAACTGTAGCACCCCCTTTCTGTCAGAAAAGGCGCTACGCTAAAGTTAGTGGGAGAGTTATGTTGCTCCCACTCCTAATTTTGCTAAATCGGGCTGCTGTCAGCCCTGAATTATCCTGTGGGTCATTCTGTGCTCCAGAGATGTTGTTCCATCTCTGGGTGGCAGGTGGCGCCATAGGGATTCAGGCAGAGCCACTTTTCCCCAGCAGCCAATTGGAGGAGTTTTCCCTCGCGGAGCATGCTGGGGAGGGGTATGTCTGTGGCAGACGCCATTTTTCGGGGTTCTTCGCGGGTTCCAGGTGCGGCACCCACCTTCAGGGTGTGCGCACCCAACGGACCCCGGCGACATGGCCTACCAGGCTGGGGTCACATGCTACGCGGAGTTCCCTGCTGATGCTGAAAGGGGCCCTAGCGACTTGCTGGGGGCCCATTCCTATTTAAGAGATCCTAAGCTGTATGCTGTTCGGTGGGAGATCGGCTTGAGGAGAACCAGGAGGCAGGTGATCCAAAAGGGCTTGAATGAACCATCAGGTATCTGGTTTCCAGGAACTGACAGATAACTATAGACTGTCAACTAGTGACCCCTACGAACTTTCTGGGAGGATTTGCTCTACAGTCCAACATTGGGCCTGTGGCAGAGGTCTTCATCTTGAAACACTAAATTCTACTAGAGCCAAGTCAGTGAGAGAGACTTGTTCCTCCCAGCAACCTTAAGTGACATTCTGGCTGCCAGGCTTGTGGCAGAAGTCTATCCGGAGGCACTTTACCCACTCTGGCTAGAGTGGTAACGAACTGTACTACTGCAGAAAGCAGGACTGCTTTCTTTTTCCTCCAAAGCCTGATACCGCAACGTTATCTCCTTTCATCAACCTTTTCTATCTACCTCCTGTTGATGTTGGTCTTGTTGGACCAGGAAATAAAGCAATTAGAAAACTTCAGCTGCAGGTTTGGACATTCTCTTATTGCTATGCTCACTGAAATCACCCCTAAACAACACACAAGGGTAACTTAATACGCAAAGCCCAAATCAATCAGCGGCCCCTGAGGGGGGTATCGCTACACAACATTTATTTCTTTGTGTGTTATTAGTTTAAGCAGACTGTGATTGTCTATTCTTGTGACTTGGATGAAGATCAGATCACATTTTATGACCAATTTGTGCAAAAATCCATATCATTCCAAAAGATTTCACATACTTTTTTTTGCAACTGTAGTTACATACATGGCTGAAAGTAGCACTAGCAAGCATTGTGGAAAATAAAACACAAGGTATATCTAGTGAACTGTGCTTGATCTGCATAATAATTTTAGGTAGAAAGAAAAATATTTTTATGATTAATTTAAATTAATATTTCACTGGGATCATAATCTATTACAATAACACATGTACAAATCTAAAAATAATACTTTTCTAATCTATTAAACTTTTATTTTAGGCAACCTGTTCGCTTTAAACCCTGTTCACATTACTTCCTCCTAGATCTGGATGAGTAATATTTGACTGTAAGCTATGAATTCACTGACATGTTCTATTGATGGAATGTGTCTGGACTTGTAATGGCTCTTTCAGGTATTTCAACCATGTAAATAAAGAAAAACGAACAAAGATATATTGTAGAATATAATATACAGCTCACAATCCGATAACTACATAGTTAGGTTAAAAAAAGAAACATCTAGCTCAACAATAAAAATAAATACAGTATCTCACAAAAGTGAGTACACCCCTCACAGTTTTGTAAATATGTTATTATATCTTTTCATGTGACAAAACTGAAGAAATTTCACTTTGCTACAATGTAAAGTAGTATCAGTGGTTCCTGTAGGGTAAGATAAAATATGCCCACCTTGGTAAAAGGACCCCTTCGGTACCGGGAGAATGAGTTTAACCTTGCAGTAACAAGACACACGGTATTAGGTTAAAGTCACTCTGGTTTAATATGGGGCGAACAGTTTCTTTTATAAAAACATACAGAGATTCGAAGGAAATATACAAATACATGTCTTAACATCATTGGTTAATACACTGTTACTGGGCGGACGCCCCCCTTTTGGGTGATGCTGTTAAAATATCATTGGTTAAAAGTTACCGTTATTTATTGCTTAAGTTAGAACTCGTCTCATGATTAAGGCTTGTATATATGTCAACCGCCACAAACTGGTTATAGAAACCACAAAACTTAGGTCACAAGACATTCAAACCGACTACTACTATATATGGTCATCACAAGAATTGCTCATGTCATTCTGATATACAGACAGCATATATGCAATCTATGGACAACTTATGTTAACCCTTACAATCCCCTCTTAGAATCCAAATAATTCTAAATTATGTGGTTCTCCTTCTCCATCCTTCTTTTATCATGATACATGTTCAGATAGATTCTATTCGCAGCTGCTGGGTCGGGTGTTCGGGACATTTTAACAACTATGCACATTATAAGCCTATAGCAAGCATATAATAAAACCAAAAAAAAAAATGGAAAGGGTTAAACTCATCAATAACTGTCCCACTGGGGAGGTCACGGTTAAGAAAGTTCATTAGAGTGGTGTTTAGGGCAGGTTCTGAAGTGTGAAAATAAGGGCTCTCAATTGAAGTCATTGAAAAATTAATTTTAGCTTGTTGGCAAACTTCAGCTCCCTTTGTGGAGTTCCCCAACCCAAAACACCAGTCTGGGAAATAACTTCTTTATAGATATATATATCTCAACATTATCAGTACCCTATTGTGGGGTCACTTCCATATCTTCTCTACTTAGTATGACACCAAAGGGTCCACAGTACTACTTCACATCTATGTGGAGCAAAGATCTTCTTAAGGTGTATGTGGATACATATCTTTACTCATTCATATCACCCATCTTGGCATCATACGAATCTACTAATCTGACAATCTGATAACACTATCTCTTCCCTGGGGTGATCTTCCTCAGTTCTAATTGTCACTGTAGTAATAATTGTATTTTAACAATAATAGAACATTTGTGATATTTAAAAGTACAGCCATATCCAACATTTTTCATATCCAGACTTCTGGGCATAGGCATATTTAAACTTCAATAATAACATTTTATCTGTAAAACCTCATTTCTCTTGTGTCTATTATGTGCATTATTCATCCTGTTGTGGAGTGTTGGAATTTCCACAAATGCTCTTTATATGTCCCAAATCTTCAGGGTGATAGATACAGTTCGTTATCAGCCAAACTGGCAGGAATACTATCAGGACAGTCCAAAGTAGGAGGCACAAGGCTTTCCCAGAAGTCTGTGGTGAAATAAGCAACGTCATCTTGTCGGAGGTCAGGGCTGTCTGCCCCCGTTAGTACCTCACTTGTACTTGCTTCTAGTCGGAGGCCAGGGCTGTCCGCCCCCGTTAGTACCTCTCTTTGTCTGGCCCTAGGCACCAGTTTTACTCGGGTGGCATAGATCCATGTTGGGCTCTCTTCCGTCAGTATTGCGGTCCGGGTAACGGCTACCACTATCATCTCTGGACCATAAGCGCAGTCTTTGGCTCTTTTATCTTTGGTCAATCGTTTTACAACTACAACATCTCCTGGTATAAAAGGGTGGGTGTTTTCCTGTGGAAGAGAAGGAAACTTACAGACAACTTTTTGTTCTATCTCATCTAGTTTTGTTATAAGTGACCTGACATAATGATCCTGAATCTGCTCTAAATCTCCTTCTTGTAGAGTGAGGGGTTTCTTGGCCCAAGGTGTGGGGAATGGCCTTCCCATTAAAATCTCGAATGGCGAGAATTTTAAAGATTTGTGGGGTGTCATTCTTATTTCTGCTAGAATAATTGGTAGCACCTCCTTTCAATTATGAAAGGTACCTCCTGTGGCCTTTCTCAGTTTTAGTGGGATATATCTCTGGCCATCGTGAGAACATATCCACAATTACCAGGGCATATTCCTGCCTACCCTTATCACAGGGAATGTGTGTAAAATCAATTTGGAGGTGTGTTAATGGAGTTGTTGGATATTTGAGGTGTTGGTGGACTGCCCGATTAGGGTTGTTAGGATTTGCCCGGAGGCATGTAATACACCTCTGTACAAACCCAGCTACTAACTTTTCAACCTTAGTAATGTAAAAATCATTTTTTTTAGCAGTAGTAGCGTTGTGGCTTTACTGTTGTGGACTACCCCATGGTGCTGGGCTATAAAAAGTGGTGCACTAGCCTGTGGGATACATGGTTTCCCCTCTTTGCAAATTAGTCCACTCTTTGGACTCTTTTGCAACACTGGATAACACCAGTCATTTAGATCTGTGTCACTTGCCGAGTACTGGAGTTCCACTATCATTTGTGTGTCATCTAACAAGGGTGGTGTTAGTACGGCCATTTGTAAGGTAGCTAATTGTTGGAGTGCGGCTTCTTTCGCTGTTCTATCTGCCAAGGCATTGCCCCTGGAAATCTGATCACCGCCCCCCGTGTGTGCCCTACAATGTAGTATGGCTATCTCTGAAGGGAGGTGGACTGCAGCTAGTAGATCATTGATCAACTGGGAGTGAGAAATTATTTTCCCATCCGCTCCTATGAACCCTCGTCTGGCCCAGATCACTCCGTGGTCATGGACCACGGAGAAGGCATACTTTGAATCTGTGTAAATGGTGACAGACTGTCCCTAACAACTAGCATGCTCTGGTCAAGGCTATCAGCTCGGCAGCCTGAGCCGACTGATAGGGGATGGGTTCTGCTTCATGTATGCAGTCAGGTAAACTTACAACGACATATCCTGCGTTGTATGTGGTGTCATTTGGTCTTGTGCATGACCCATCCACAAACACAACATGTGAATCTGGTATGGGCAGGGTTGCCATGTCTAGTCTAGGGGAGGTTTCTGTTGTTACAGAAGTTAAACAGTCATGGTCTTGGGAATTGGCCCTTCTGTCAGGTAGGGGGCAATTTCTGGCCCAATGGCCGGAACGGCCGCAATTGTAACAAGGTTGGTCCTGTGCGTTTCTATTCATGTGATCCCTGTCCATCCCGCTATATTATCCACCCAGGGATTAATAAGAAAATAATCCGTGCCTCCTACTCGGGCAACGTATTCTTTGCAGGTTTCTTGGACGTTGGGACATGGGTAGGAGGTAGGTTTACTATGTCTGGTCCCCATTGATCCAAGCACCGGAGTTGGTCAGTATAATATACTGATCCCAATTTTCTTCCGACAGTTGTATCAATGCAAAAATCTTCGTGCCACACACACTGGAAACAGGATCCCGGTTTGATCGGATCCCACACAGTACAGATTGTGTTGGGCAATTTAACTATGGCTTGGATAATACAATTCTTATAAGTAAAGTCTGTGTTTTGCAAAATGAAAGTAACTTTGGCATTTTGCGCTGACACAGGAAGCAAGTCATTGGTTTACACAAGACGACAGTAAGCTATCTATATGCTATACCAATTAAGGAAGTGTCGACTTCACAGTGAAAGTTTTTTTTTTTTTTTTTTTTATGTGCTGTCCACTTTCGGGTTATTAAACTATTAAATTAATAAGTGACTTCTGTGTACTTCTCATATCTCTGGAGAGGTTATTGTATTTTAGTGTCTAAGTGCTCAATCTATGTTATGTGTCAATCGGTATGCAATTTCACTGTATGTTGCTAGATTGCATGCTGATTGTAAGCTAACAGATCTGCCAGACGGAGATCTGTGTGTGTGTGGGGACAGTGGAAAGAGTGATTAACACTGGGATTCAAGCTTACAGGATAGCTGGAGGAACTCTAGAAGTGTGTAGTAATTGCTAGACTGTTTCCCAACCCTTAGCGTACAGCAGATTGTATGTAAGATCTGTATCTGCCTGTGTGTGGTCAGCTAGTTGGATTGGAGTGGAGTCTCCCTCTAGAAGTGGTTAAAGGTAATGCGGGCTGTGAAGCATCACAGCCAGTCTTACGTGCTTAGTAGAAATTCCTTCTTATTCTTTTAGTTCCTCATACAGCCTCGTCACGAGACGCTCGCTCGTTGTGGTTAGTAATTCACCACTGGCAAGTGTGATCGTGACAGATTGTGAAAAATACAACCTTATTGTCTATCTGGAAAATCTACCCTGCGACCTAAATACTCTGTACTTTCTTTGGGAGAGATTATTAAAACTAACTTTGGCAGATTTTTTTTTTTTTAATTCCACTCAGTTATATTAAATACTAAACAAATTTTACATCAAGGACACGTCATACAATATTACACAGACGATCGGCTCGGTATCACTTGCTTTCATCAACCGTGGGTCATATAGCTTTCGCCTAGCCACGGAGATGGGGCGTCTTATACTTTTGCCAAACACGTCTCAAAGCAGTCCTTGGCTTAGCTCACCTTCTAAGCACCTGTACCGCACAAACAGATAATTTCTTATTACTTTAAAATTCTTAATACTTTAAACATATACTTCTAAGCAGCAATAATTTTAAGCAGCAGCAAATAATAGCTAAGGTAAGCAGTGGTGTAATTTACCAAGGTGATTTTCTATCCTCCGAGACACTTGATTCTTAGTTATCCCTGATAACCTATATTATCTGGACATCCCCGATGTCTATATTATGGCGCCAACCACTCTTACCCGTATCTAAAGCACAATTAATTTACAGTCCCTGACTGCCTGGATTCATAAGGAATTCAGGAATTGATCGAGCCCCGCTGAGACCGAATGAATGGTTTACAGGGAGACCACCTAAATTCCGGACAAAGCCCCCAAATTGTAGGGTAAGATAAAATATGCCCACCTTGGTATTATGACCCCTTCGGTACCGGGAGAATGAGTTTAACCTTGCAGTAACAAGACACACGGTATTAGGTTAAAGTCACTCTGGTTTAATATGGGGCGAACAGTTTCTTTTATAAAAACATACAGAGATTCGAAGGAAATATACAAATACATGTCTTAACATCATTGGTTAATACACTGTTACTGGGCGGACGCCCCCCTTTTGGGTGATGCTGTTAAAATATCATTGGTTAAAAGTTACCGTTATTTATTGCTTAAGTTAGAACTCGTCTCATGATTAAGGCTTGTATATATGTCAACCGCCACAAACTGGTTATAGAAACCACAAAACTTAGGTCACAAGACATTCAAACCGACTACTACTATATATGGTCATCACAAGAATTGCTCATGTCATTCTGATATACAGACAGCATATATGCAATCTATGGACAACTTATGTTAACCCTTACAGTTCCCAACCTTTTGAACAGTGAGGGCCACTTAAAGCGGAGGTTCACCCTAATTTTAGACTTCATTGCAGTAAAACAGATAAGCCTTGAAAATAACAAAGACATTATTATTTTTTTTTTTCCTTTAGCCTTACCCCTTTTCTTCTGTCCTTTCTGTCCTGTCAATCATCTTCCACCGCGGGGGAATGGGCGTTTCTATCTATTTTCCCCCGACGGCACTATGTCTCCTGGGACTCAGTCCTCACAATCCCAGGAGACGCGCTCTGCTCAGTTAGCGCGAGATATCTATCGCTGTGAGGAAACGTGACTTCACAACAGGGCGGGTCTTCACAACAGGGCGGGTCATTATGACGCCGGCCGTTGCGATGGCAACTAAAGTGTTGACGGTGCGGCTCGCCGTCAACACCTGCCATGTACAGTGTGGCTGGTGGTCCCCCATCCTATGTACAGTGTGGCTGGTCCCCATTCCTATGTACAACACTCTGCTATCTCGGATTCTGCAGGCAGGGAACAGACGCTATGCTGTTGCTGCTGCCATGAGGATAAAAAGCTCTTCCCATTGGTTATGATGTCGAGGCGGGGACAAACTTTGCATTTTGATTGGTCTCGGCTCACTCCCTTGTCTGGATCGCTGGGAAGCTACGGAGATGCAGATCTGCACAGCTCACCCGGAGCCAGAGGCGGCGGAGCTCAGCGGTGTCACCAGCAGAGAGCAGCCGGACCCGCAGCCATGGACACGGACTCTGGGGACCTCAGCGAGGGGGAGCTTTCAACACCTGCCATGCGCGGGATAGAGTGGTGAATGCTGGGACAGCATTCACCGCATCCCGGATGTATAGACAGGTCGGCTTCAGGAGTGCCCACACTAAAGATGGAAACATCCATCGCTGTGTTTTATAAAACATCATTTTGATTAAAATCGGGACAAATGTGGCTGCAAGAACGGGACAGGTCAGTGTAAGCTTACATATACAAACAACGCACAAATGACAGGAAAAAAAAAAAGTTTTTCCCGCAGAACCGCCGCTTTAAGCAACTTGGTAACCGGTCGTGGGCCATAAATGAGCAGAGCGGGTGGATGGCAACCTCCTCTACTTTATAGAACCCACTATACTCCTTTTTTTTTTTTTTCGGATCAGATTGGAGGTAAGCGTTTGTAAATGGACACAAGTCCATTTACATCTGCCACTCCTTAGAGATGAATGGAGGATCAGATTGGGTTGGACTGTGTGAAAGGAGCCTACGGCTGCTTTGACACTGATGTACTGTTGTTCAGTTCCTGTGTAGCTTTTCTGCAGGTTAGCTGCACTTTGCCATAAACTTCTATTATATCCTGTAGGTGTGGTGCACTTTCAGAAAGCTCACCAAACTTGCAGGTAATAGAAGTGTATGGCTCAGTGCAGGTAACTCGCAGGTGCACTGCTCAGCACCTGCAGATCAGTTTAAAAGCAGCCCAGTAACCACTGCAGAACAGGTATGCCCATATATGCACTGTGATTTTAGTATTAAGCTTACCTTTAATAACAGTATTCTATTACTTCCCAGAGCGGGAGGTTGCGGGCCACATCAGAGGTCTCTGCGGGCCACTGGTTGGGCACCCCTGGTGTGCAGCTTGTGTAACAGTGTAAATTTGCTGTCCCCTCTTGGAGGTGGTGTGTTTGTGGTCGTTATCATGTTGGAATACTGACCTACGGCCCAGTCTCCAAAGAGAGGGGATCATGCTCTACTTCGGTATGTCACAGAATATGTTGGCATTTATGGTTCCCTCAATGAACTGTAGCTCCCAAGTGTGGCCCCAGACCATGACACTTCCACCAACGTGCTTGACTGTAGGCAAAACACACTTGTCTCTGTACTCCTCACCTGGTTGTCGCCCCACACGCTTGACACCATCTGAACCAAATACGTTTACCTTGGTCTCATCAGACCACAGGGCGTGTTTTCAGTAATCTATGACCTTAGTCTGCTTAGTTTGCTTGTCTTCAGCAAACTGTTTGTGGGCTTTCTTGTGCATTATCTTTAGAAGATGTCCCGTTAAACCACTGTATGGTCTTGGCTGCCATGCTGCAGCTCAGTTTCAGGGTCGTGACAATCTTCTTATAGCCTAAGCCATCTTTATGTAGAGCAACAATTCATTTTTTTAAATCCTCAGATAGTTCTTTTGCCATGAGGTGCCATGTTGTTGTGTTATATTGTAATTTGGATTGCACCCCCCGATAATATCGGTGAGTACTACATTTTTCAAAATTAGGTGGGCATCCCATATTTTCTCTCTTTGGTTACCATGTTGAACTTCCAGTGACCAGTATGAGAGAGTGAGAGCGATAACACCAAATTTAACACACCTGCTTCCCATTCACACCTGAGACCTTATAACACGAATGAGTCACATTACACCGGGGAGGAAAAAGTCTGCAGTGTCAGCTATTGTTTTCTGACAACAAGCGCTCGTAGATATCAGAATACCTGAACAGTACCTGCATTGGATTGGATGCAAGTGTTGGTGGCCTGTGAATATTCCACTGGGCCACATCAAAAATTCTGATTTGATTTTGTTACTACTGTGTTCCAGCTGGAAGTGGGTGTCTCTCCAATGAATTGCAGATAGTAGTAAAAGCCAGACTGAAGTTTAAGGCCGGATTCACACCTATGCGAATTGGTTGCGGCTTAAACCGCATCCAATGCGCAGAACATTTCTAAATACATTGTTTTCAATGAGGCTGGTTCACATATGTGCGATGCATTTACACTGCGCATTGCAGAGAAAAAACGTGTGCATATTTTATGCCTTGCGGTGCGGCTCAGGTGCGAATTCAGGACCATTATCTTCTATGGGTACGCAGCTGATTTGCAGATGTGTTCATTTCTCTTCAGGAATTTCTCTCATTCAGCCCAATACACTCCCCACTCTCCTCTCCCCTGTAACTTCTCCCAGGTCTCCAAATTCGCAGCTAAAATGTAGCTAATCTGCTGAACACTTCTGTAATCTCTCTGCAAAGATAAGAGAGCTGAAATTCGCACCACACAAGTGTGATTCCGGCCTTAGGCACCATGTACAGTCTGGCTTTTACACAGTCTGAAGCTAAAAAAAGCTATACAAAAACGCCAGTAGCTTTGCAGGGTGCCTTTCAACGTTTATTAGCATTTTTGCAATAGCGTCTATTAGCGTTTTTCAGTGTAGCGCTTCTCCGTTTTTTTTCTTTTCATTTTTTTTTTCAATGGATAAAAAAAATATAAAAAACGCTGGCACTGGCGTTTTTGAGCGTTTTCAAGCGTTTTGCATCTTTATTGTTTTTTTTCCCCGCTGAAAAACGTCACTTTGAACGCAAATTTTCGGGCGTTCAGAAAAAAGCCAATAAACTCCAAAGCTCATTAACACTAAAAAACACCCATGTGTGCATGGGCACATAGGCTAACATAGAGTTCAGTTCATGAGCTTTTTAAAAAAAAGCCCAAAACGCCAATAAACTGCAGTTTATCAGCTTCAGTGTGCATGGAGCCTTAGGCCTCGTACACACGATCGGACATATCCGATGAAAACGGTCCGCGGACCATTTCCATCGAATATGTCCGATCGGGAGTTTGATCCGATGGCGTGTACACACCATCGGATCAAATCCCCCGCCGCCGGACGGCGCGGTGACGCGGCGGTGACGTTGACGCCGCCGCGTCATCGCCACGTCACCGCACCAGGAAGTAAAACACTTCCGCGCATGCGCCGAATCCATTCGGCGGCGGCGCGGCGGCGGTGGGGCACGACATGTCTGCTGGTAAGTGTACTAACCAGCAGACATGTCGGGCGGACAGATTCCACCGGATGGATTTCAAAGCATGCTTTGAAATCTGTCGGGTGGAGAAATCTGTCCGTTAGCCCATACACACGAGCGGAGATGTCTGCTGAAACGGTCCATCGGACCGTTTTCAGCGGACATATCCCCTCGTGTGTACGAGGCCTTAAAGCTTCCAATCTCCATCCAAAAAAATAAATAAAAAATAAATTTTGAAAAAAATGCAATATTTTTTCCTTTTTGCCATAATAAATATCCCCCAAAAATATATATAAAAAAAATGTTTTCCTCAGTTTAGGCCGATACGTATTCTTCTACCTATTTTTGTTAAAAAAAATTGCAATAAGCGTTTATCGATTGGTTTGCGCAAAATGTATAGTGTTTACAAAATGGGGATAGTTTTATTGCATTTTTATTAATATTTTTTTTTTACTACTAATGGCGGTGATCAGCGATTTTTTCCGTGACCGCGACATTATGGCGGACACATCGGACAATTTTGAAAATTTTTTGGGACAATTGTCATTTTCACAGCAAAAATGCTATATAAATGCATTGTTTACTGTGAAAATGACAATTGCAGTTTGGGAGTTAACCACTAGGGGGCGCTGAAGGGGTTATGTGTGATCTCATATGTGTTTCCAACTGTAGTGGGCGGGGTTGGACATGTGACATCATTGATTGTGTTTCCCTATATCAGGGAACACACGATCAATGACAGCGCCATAGTGAAAAACGGGGAAGCTGTGTTTACACACAGCTTTCATCGTTCTTCAGCTCCAGGGACCGATCGCGGGACTCCAGCGGCGATCGGGTCAGCGGGTCCTGCGGCCGCGGTCACGGAGCTTCGGACCGGGTCGCGGCGCCCGCAACCCACGGCTGGGCACTTAAAGAGGACATACAGGTACGTGCTTGTGCTCAGCCGTGCCATTCTGCCGACGTATATGTGCAGGAGGCGGTCCTTAAGTGGTTAAAACGCTCAAAAAATGCTCTCCATGCATCTCAATGGACCCTTTCACACTGAGTCCTGCAAGCAGCATCTTTGGAGTAGCTTTTGGGCGCTGAAAAAAAACGCTCCAAAAACGCCCCTCTCCATTGCAATGAATTGAAACCGCTGTAAAAACGCCTTACCCTTTCACACTGAGGCACTGGAAAAATGCCCTAAAACGTTAGGATCTTAGCAGTGCTTTACCAGCACATTGGGATTGCAGATGAGGCTTCGCTCGAATAATGCTCAAATAGCGCTCGAATAACACTCGAAAAACGTCCCGTGTGAAAGGGGCCTTAAGTTAAAGTGTATTTATAGCCAAAACTGTTGTGACCCCCCACCACAGGAACATTCACCCTCTATGGCTTGGAGACAACTGCCACTGGGGCAGAAAGTGATGGGAAATCAAACATTTAAGAGTTGTCACTAGAACAACTGGTGAGGGCAAATCTTCTAACGGGCATAGCTGTTTTGGTGAAACATGAATAATAAGTGAATTCCATTCACCTGGGTGATTTCCTATCAATTTCTGTTGTATTTCCTAGATAGAAAAGTGAGGGGAAACTTCCCCACAGAGGGCACACAGACAGAAAAAAATTAACTTAAAGGTTTTTTTACCCTTTCCCTACTTGAAAGTGATATTAAACTCTAGTTTTGTTATTAAAAATAAAGGGATTTTTAAATACAGCTTACCTGTAAAATCCTTTTCTTGGAGTACATCACGGGACACAGAGCGGCATATTCATTACTATATGGGTTATATGGAGTACCTTCAGGTGTGGACACTGGCAATCTCAAACAGGAAGTCCCCTCCCTATATAACCCCCTCCCCTAGAGGGAGTCCCTCAGTTTTGTAGCAAGCAGTATGCCTCCCAAAATGTTCACCCAAAAGAGGGGTGGGAGCTCTGTGTCCCGTGATGTACTCCAAGAAAAGGATTTTACAGGTAAGCTGTATTTAAAAATCCCTTTTTCTTTCTCGTACATCACGGGACACAGAGCGGCATATTCATTACTATATGGGATGTCCGAAAGCAATGCTTTAATGAGGGGAGGGAGACATCTTCCAAAGAAGGATTCAATTTAGAGGTATACTCAAATAATAATAATAATTCCAACTTAGTCAAGAAAAAACTTTTTTTTTTTTTCTTTTTTACAACCAAGGGTGCCCCTGATCCCGAGGATCTTAAACCGCAGCCTGTAGTACTGCCTGCCCAAAGGCAGAATCCGCATTCCTTCTCACGTCTAGTTGATAAAACTTTGTAAACGTGTGGACTGATGACCACGTCGCCGCCTTGCATATCTGAGCCATAGAGATCTGATGGTGTGCTGCCCAGGAGGCGCCCATGGCCCTGGTAGAATGGGCCTTTACCGACAAAGGAGGAGGCAACCTCTTCAAACCGTAGGCTTGAATGATTAATTGTCTAATCCATCTCGAGATGGTGGATTTTGCAGCTGCCTGCCCCTTCTTGGGGCCATCTGGTAGAACGAACAACACATCTGTTTTCCGGATCTTTTCTGTAGCTTTAAGATAGGCCTTCATGGCCCGGACAATATCCAAGGTATGCAGCAACCCCTCCTTTCTAGATGTGGGTTTCGGAAAGAAGGATGGAAGTACCAAATCCTGGTTCAAGTGAAAATTGGATATAACCTTTGGTAGAAAGGAAGGATGGGGCCGGAGAACTGCCCTGTCCTTATGTAGAACGAGATATGGTTCCTTACAAGATAAGGCTGCTAATTCTGACACTCTCCTGGCCGAAACTATGGCGACCAAGAAAACCAACTTTCTTGTCAGTAAAACTAAAGGAATCTCAGCCAACGGCTCAAAGGGTTGTTTCTGTAGAGTGGACAGGACAAGATTTAAGTCCCATGGACAAATTGGTGACTTGACAGGAGGATTAATACGCAAGACCCCCTGTATGAAGGTCTTTACCAGCGAGTGGGTGGCCAGCGGCCTCTGAAACCACACTGACAGAGCTGAAATCTGTCCCTTGATTGTGCTTAGTGCCAGGCCTTTATCCACTCCTAGCTGGAGAAAACTTAACACCCTATCAATGGTATATTTGCGGGAATTCCATCTTTTGGATTCACACCAGCCTACGTAGTTCCTCCACACCCTGTAATAAATCACCCTGGAGGCCGGCTTTCTAGCCCTAATCAGGGTAGGAATTACCTGCCTAGACAGACCTCTACCCCTGAGAATCAGGGATTCAGCCTCCAGGCCGTCAAATTTAGACTTTGTAATGTAGGGTGGAGGATCGGGCCTTGTGAGAGTAGGTCTGGTCGTAGAGGAAGAGTCCAAGGGTCTCCCACTGCCATCTTCAGGACTAGTGAGTACCATGTCCTCCGGGGCCAAGCTGGAGCTACTAGAATGACCGGCTTGTGCTCCACTCTGATCCTGCGCAACAGGCGAGGAAGTAACTGTAGCGGAGGGAATGCATATAGAAGTTTGAATTGATGCCAAGGGCAAACCAACGCATCGGTTCCGCAGGCCATAGGGTCCCTCGCTCGAGACACGAACCTGTCTAGTTTCTTGTTGAACCTGGATGCCATTATATCTACGTCTGGCATTCCCCACCTCTGGCAGATTGTCTGAAAGACCTGGGGATGCAGAGACCACTCCCCTGGCAACAGACTCTGGCGACTTAAGAAGTCTGCCTGCAGGTTGTCCACTCCGGGAATGAATATCGCCGAAATGCAGGGTACATGAACCTCTGCCCACTGAAAAATCAAGCTCACCTCCCTCTGAGCGGCCTGACTCCTGGTTCCCCCTTGGTGGTTTATGTATGCCACCGCTGTGGCATTGTCTGACTGGATTCTCACCGGGAACCCCTGTAATCTGGAGGTCCATGCCAGAAGGGCTAGGCGAGCAGCTCTGATCTCCAAGACATTGATGGGGAGCTGCCTCTCTGTTTTCACCCAAGTTCCCTGGCGAGAGAACCCCTCGAAGACCGCCCCCCAGCCTGCCAGGCTGGCGTCTGTGGTAACTACCTTCCAGACAACAGGGCTGAAGGATCTTCCCTTTAGAAGATTCTGAGGGTTCAACCACCAGGCCAGGCTTTGTCGGACCCTTGATGATAGCGTCAAAGGGGACTCTAAGGCATGTGCTCTCTTGCCCCAGGCTGCTAGAATGGCTGCCTGTAGGACGCGAGTGTGGATCTGAGCGTATGGTACTGCCTCGAACGTGGCCACTAGCTTGCCTAGTAATCGCATACACAGGCGAATAGTTGGTTTTTTCTTGCTTAGAACCAACTGAACCAACCCCTTGATAGCCTCGATCTTTACAAGGGGCAGGAACACCCTTTGCTGTTCTGTGTCTAACCTCATGCCGAGGTATTCCAACTGCTTTGTAGGCTGGAACGCTGACTTTTCCCGGTTTAGGACCCAGCCGAATCCTTCGAGGTACTGAACCGTGAGGTTTACTGCCTGTTGCAGACACGGCCGTGAGTGATCTATGATTAAAAGGTCGTCCAAGTACGCTAGGACTGTGACCCCTTGGATCCTTAAATTGGCCAGAACTGGGGCTAGGATCTTCGTGAATACCCGGGGGGCCGTGGCCAGCCCGAAGGGGAGCGCCCTGAATTGGAAGTGTCGCTGCCCCCACCGCGAAGCGTAAAAATCTTTGATGCGACTGAAAGATTGGTACATGAAGGTAAGCATCCTTTATGTCTATGGAAGCCAGAAAATCGTCCCTCTGAAGCGCGGCGGCTGCTGACCGGATGGATTCCATCCGGAAGGAACGAACCCTTAGGTAACCGTTTAACCTCTTTAGGTCCAAGATTGGCCTGACATCGCCGTTGGGCTTTGGTATGACAAAGAGATTGGAATAGAAACCTAGCCCTTGCTCTTGGGCTGGCACCTCTATTATTACGTCCTGGCAAAGCAGGTGATCCAAAGCTGCCAGCATTGAGGCCTTCCTTGCTGGATCCTTTGGTAGCCTTGACTCTTGAAAATGAGGCGGAGGAAAGTTTAGAAACTCCAGTCTGTAGCCTGCGGTTACAGACGCCCGGACCCACTTGTCGGGGATCTTGGCTTCCCAAACTTCTGAGAAGAAACGAAGCCTTCCCCCCACCCGCGAGAGTGGGGGCGCCCCTTCATAAGGCAGACTTAGGGGCTGTCTTTGTCGGCTTGCGATACCATGGCCTCTTACCCCCAGGGGCCTGTCCCTGCGATCTACTGTTAACGTTGGATCGTGCGGGCGGCCGTCGATACTGCCTGGAATTTGAGGGCCCTGAGACAGGAAAGAGCTGCCTTTTAAATGTAGGACCCCGGAATGTCTTTTTGACCGGTAAAAGGGTACTTTTGCCACTTGAAATAGTCTGAATGTATTTATCCAGATCCTCCCCGAAGAGTCGTCCTCCATGGAAGGGAAACCCTGCCAGAAGCTTTTTGCATGGGGGCTCCGCCGCCCAGTTCTTCAACCATAAGAGCCTTCTCATGTGCACCAAAAATAGTGATAAACGAGAGGCCTGCTGGATGGAATCCTTTATAGCATCTACAGCAAAACACAGAGCTCTGGGAATGTCAGAAAACTCTTCTGCTTGTTGGGTAGGCATGTCCTTTAACATTTCTTTTGTCTGGTCCTTTAACGCCTGACAAACTCCAATTGCAGCCACAGCTGGCTGTACCACTGCTCCTGCCGTAGCAAAGGATGCTTTTAAAAGTGTCTCTAACCGTTTATCAACCGGATCTTTAAACATATGTATGTTTTCCACCGGGCAAGTTAGTGATTTATTCACACATGAGATGGCTGCATCCACCACTGGGAGCCTCCACCTCTTGGAGAATTTTTCCTCCATGGGGTAAATGACCGCAAATCTCTTTGGTGGCAGAAAAATCCTGTCCGGCCGTACCCAATCCCGAAAGATCAATTCCTCCAAGAGAGGATGGACCGGAAAAACTGCGTTGCTTAACGGAGCTTTCAAAGAGCCCAGAGAGGATACCGGAGGAACCTGAGGCTCTGGCAATGGTAAACTAAATGCCGAGCGGACCATGTCCGTCAAAGACTGCACCCACAGTCTCTCTGTCTGGGAGTCTGAAAATGGTTCCTCAGAGGTAGATCCCTCAATCCCTGAACCCTCTTGGTTCAGGTCTAGTTGATCCTCCTGCGATTCCAATTCCTCCGGAGAGAGAATTTCAGCATCTGAGGATACACCTCTTGGTGATGGGGATCTAACCCGTTTCTTGCCAGGAATAGCTCTAGCGATCAATGCTGCTATTCTCTCTTCTAGCCCCCCTAGGGATACAGCTAGCATCTCCTCTGTGATAAACACAGGGCTGGGCTGATCTGGGCCAGCCTCCGCACCAGACCCCCCTAATGGCTCATCCAAGGCGACCTTTATGGGAATAAGTTGCGGGGAAAGTATCGGCATATCATCAGAATCAGAGGGGGAACCCCTTTGTTTTTTGGTCTTTTTTGTACCCTTTGACCCCGAACCTTTGGAAGCCATAATACAAAATCGAGGGACTCCGCCAACAACAACAGACTGTAGTGGCCAGGAGTACAAAACTTGAGTTTAGGGGACAATAGATCACTAATGCCCAAAAACTGATGGGGCCGTATGTTTTTTTTTTTTTTTTTTAAATATATATAAGTCTCTTTTTTTTTTTTTTTTTTTTTTCTTTTTTTTTCCAAACATACAGTGACCCCAAACTTAGTTTGCCAGCCTCCAACCTGCTGCAAAAAGGGGAATTTCTTGGCTTAACAAAAAGGCATTGGAACAAAGTCCAGCATGTACTACCCCTCTTCCGCCACCGGGAGTCACTGTTCTGCCGCTCTGCGTCCTCTCCCTAGAGATCAGCCTCAGACTGAGCACTGACAATGCCTGCTGATCTATAACAGCACAAGGCGCGCCCCTGTATGACGCTGCAGGCACGCCCCCCCGCCCTCCTCTCCGAACGGCGCGAAAAACGTCTATAAGACGTGCGCGCGCACGCGCGCGCGCGTATGCCGGAGCAGTAGGAACATGGAGGAGCCGCGCTGCTGGAGACCCAGGACTGCAGTATCAGGCGGCAGATTCAAACCCCCGGCCAGGTAGGACTCTCCAAAAGGCCCATAGGGATCCTTACCAGTCCTAGGAAGAAAGCAGCAGGTAGCTAGCAACACCATTCTTAGACAGGGGAACCTAGTGATGGGGGAAAAAGGGATCATCCTGTCTTTCTCAGACATAGTGAGCAAGGTTGCCAATGCAGAGCATACTTAGGCTACCCCCTTTTAGGTTACCCCGGAGAGCCTGCTGTCGAACCAAGTCCCGCAGACTCCCCTCTTACCTGCTCCATGCTGCAGGATGTTTGTCCAGCAAAACGATCCAATCTTCTCCCATCTCCGTGGGTAGCGTAGTAGACCTTCAGGCCCTGGGGTCCTATGAAGGTACCCACTGTCCTGGACCTATATAGCACCCTGGCAAACAGGAACTTATGGTTCTTTATGAACTCCAAGTCCTGGGCCCAGGGTCCAGCCCTCCAAAGAGGAGCATTATAGGCAAAACCCCACGGTTTGGGGCCCGGGTACTGTCCACTTTGGCACTGAGGCTCCTTGGACAGATCCGGTTAGCCCGCCCTTAATCCCAAGGATGTGGAGCAAAGCTATTCCGTGACCAACACCTAAGACACTGGCGAAAAAACTGAGGGACTCCCTCTAGGGGAGGGGGTTATATAGGGAGGGGACTTCCTGTTTGAGATTGCCAGTGTCCACACCTGAAGGTACTCCATATAACCCATATAGTAATGAATATGCCGCTCTGTGTCCCGTGATGTACGAGAAAGAAAAATAAATTGTTATACTTACCAGCTCTGTGCAGTGATTTTGCACAGAGCAGCCCAGATTCTCCTCTTCTCGGGTCCCATGTCGGCACTCCTGGTCCCTCCCTTCTGCCGAGTGCCTCCACAGCAAGCAGCTTGCTATGGGGGCACCGTGCCGAGCTGCTGCTCTGTATGTCCATTCAGACACAAAGCAGCGGCTGGGCCACACCCCCTCCATCTCTTGATTGGCTCACTGGCTGTGATTGAAAGCACCTGGAGCCAATGGCTCTCTCTGTTGCCAAAAGCCAATCCGGTGTGCGAGTTCCCGGAGAGACAAGGCTCTCCTGGACATCGCTGGCTCGAGAGGGGGTTCAGGTAAGTTTTAAAAGGGGGGGGGGGGGCATGAAGATAAAAAACCTTGTGCCTTTACAACCACTTTAAATTTCACCAACATAAGCTTACTGCCTTGTTTCATAGTCCCATTACCTCTACACCAGGAAGGACAGGAAAATATTAGGAGTGCTGCGTGCCTGCTTTGATATAGTACATACATTATATTGATGCAACACTGAATCACAACATGTAACTACTAGTCATTGAGCTGCTTAATCTGTAAAATAGAATTTCATTGCTTTGTACAATTGGACGACGGAAGAACATGTAATCTCATAGTCCAAGCCAAATACAAAGCCAAAGAACAGTCTACAAAGACCAAAAAGCAATGCTGTGATAAGAACATGTTTGAGAAATAACACATTACAGATGATAGGCTAAAGACTGTTTTATAGTAAAATCCTTTAAATCTAGGATATTCAAATTCAACAACCATTGTTCCAGAAATCATAAATAGAACATTGGAATCTAGGACTGCATTGGTAGACATTTTACACAGTCCACATGCTTAAAGCTCCAAATAAAATACTTTTTTTTCATCTGGTGATCTGGCCAGTAACACACTTTCTGTCTAAAGCCCCGTACACACGGTCGGACTTTTGCCCAACCAACATAAAAAAATCCGACACTTTTCGCATTTGTCCGACCGTGTGTACGTTCCATCGGACCAACTTTTTTGGCTTTCATCGGACAAAAAGTTGGGTCTGCGAACGGACCAACTTTCAGGCAACAAAAGTCCGATGGTGCAAAGTCCGATCGTGTGTACAGCAAACCATCGGACTTTTGGACAAATTACAAATGCGCATGCTCAGAACCAATGTTAAAATCAACCAACAATAGCAGAAGTTAACCAAAGGGTGGCAGTAAAGAGCAGAAAAGAGCAGAACAACCACGTGATGATAGGAAAGTTTTAGAAAAGTTTGCAGAAAAGTCCGAGCGTGTGTATGCTATGGGTGTGATCGGACAAATCAATTAGGACAAAAATCCAAGGGAAGTTTTGTTGGATGTCCGACCGTGTGTACGGGGCTTTAGGATGTTGCAATCCTGGATGTAGTAGTAAAGCAGACACCTTTGGACAGCAATATTGTTATTCTGTAATGAGGGTAGATTAGTGTAGTAGTAGTGTAATGCCTGGTACACACTAATAGTTATTTTGTTGTTTAACCCAGCGGGTTGAATGAAAAAAAAAAAAAACTGACAGCGTTTGGTTAGAGCTGCTGTACTAATGATCAGACGTTAGTACAACGATCTCCCGTGCTAAAATATTGTGTTCTGACAGGAGGACACCCCCCCCCCCCCCCTCACCAGAGCACTCTGGCTTCTGTCAGACCGACTGATATACACACGGGCCAAATGTTGAACCCGCCAATGTTTCCCAACATTCGGCCCGGCATTAGACTAGCAGATTTAGGTGGAGTTGACTAAAACTATAAAGCCGTACTCCAGCTAACACTTTAGAGTGGTATTTGATCACCTCTGCGTTTTTTTGCCCTATAAACAAAAATAGAGTGACAATTTTGAAAAAAAATAAATATTTTTTTACTTTTTGCTATAATAAATATGCCCAAAAAAGATATACATTTTTTTCCCCCCTCAATTTAGGCTGATACGTATTCTACTTATTTTTGGTAAAAAAAAAAAATCGCAATAAGCGTTTATTGATTGGTTTGCGCAAAAGTTATAGCGTCTACAAAATAGGGGATAGTTTTATGGCATTTTTATTAATATTTTTTGTTTTACTAGTAATTTAAAATTTAAAATCAGCAATTTTTGTCGTGACTGCGACATTATGGCGGACACATCGGACACTTTTAACACATTTTTAGGACCATTGTTATTTTCACAGCGAAAAGTGCTATAAAAATGCACTGATTACTGTGAAAATGACAATGGCAGTGAAGGGGTTAACCACTGGGAGCGCTATGGGGTTAAGTGTGCCCTAAGGGAGTGATTCTTACTGTAGGGGGGCGTGGCTGGATGTATGACGTCACTGATCGTCGTTCCCTATAACAGGGAACAGATGTTCAGTGATACTGCCACAGAGAAGAACGGCTGGGCTCTTAAAGGCGTTGTACCTGTATGTGCCTGTGCCCAGCCGAGCCATTCTGCCGACGTATATCGGCGTTAGGCACTCCTTAAAGTGGAAGTAAACCCTTCAATTTGATAGTTACAAAAACAGTTAACATTCCCGGCATGCCGGAAATGCTAGCTGTCACATTTGTTTGTGCTCTCAACCAAACCGCCAAACCATCCAATGGCTGGTTTCATAACAGGTCAGATTACTGCATCATGGCAGTTGCAGATTAATCAGAGGTCAAGATGGCCGCTTCCTTGGCTGAAAACCATAGGAGGGTTTACTTCCACTTTAAGTGGTTAAATGGTTTGTCTCAACCCTCTAACTGCCATTTGTACTAAACAGCTTGGTCTGTTAAAGGATAAGTTCATTTTGGAAAATGTTACATGTTCCACCCATATTTAGAGTGGCACATGTAACATGTTGCAGTAGCTGAAGGCTCTCACCACAAGCCCCCCCCGCTGACAGCCCGTAGTTCCAAATGGACTGCAAAGTTGCTGATGAGCGGCCTCATAGTTCATTCATAAGCCCTGCAGCTTGTAAACAGCCAGCCCATATGAAGGGAGTTATAAGCTGCAGGGCTTAATTGCAGAAGTCTGCACAGAAGCCCATGCAGGGCATTAAAGTGAAAGGAGGACTCCTTAGGGGTGGCTGTGGGGGCAATTTAATAACATAGAAAATCTATGTGCATGTAAAAATAACAAATATCCATCACAACATTATTAAAGGCGTTGTTTAGGGCTTATAACAAAAAAAAAAATCAATGTTCACCTCTATCCTGCAACATCAGGGCGGAGGTAAGGATAAAACAAGGATCTCAATACATACCTCTGGACCTGACAACTAAGGTTTGCCAGTTGGACATGATTGTAATGGCAGGTTGCAGAGCTGGACCTGCAAGAGAATATAAATCTTTAGAAATGGCTTCTAGCTTTTCATCCACTGGGTCTTTAAACACAGGGATGTCCTCAACAGGGATAGCTAACGTCTTGCCAGGAAAGGGAATGACTGGGTCCATCCACGAAAGGGACAGTCTATTTCTTCAGTAACTGGGCAAAACATTTTGGAGGAGGTTGAGCCATTCACTGTGCAAGGTATGTTTCAGTAGGGAATGCACTGGAAGGCTCTTAGGCTGGGGTCTTTTCAGAGAACCCAGGCTAGTAATGTTAAGCAGAGTTGACACAGGTGCTCACTGCTGTAGCAGGACGGGTTAATACCATTTGTAACAAGGTCACTTTAAGGCAGCAGGTAGCACAAGAAGGGGCTAAGACACATGTATGCTGACAGAAGGATGATGGGATCCACACCTTGAAAAAATAGAACATGCATGATAGGGTTTCACCATGGACCTGAACATGTAAACAACCCCCAAGGTTGCACATTAAGCAGAGCCCAGTGCTAAAAGACACATTAAGGGCTGTCCATGGCTTCTTCCTAAAGGGGCCTAGAGTATGGCCCTTGTGACAATACTGTGAATTCAGAAAGCTGTAAAATAAGCCTCTTTTGACTCTGCAGTTAATGAAGACAATTCCTAAATGAAGAATAGAATCTTGACAAAAAAAAAAAAAAATCGGAAAGGTTGTCTCCAGGGCCGGCCATTGGGTTGTGCAAGCTGTGCGGCCGCATAGGGTGCCATGGGCAACAGGGGGACCGTGCAGCCATCACAGCTCACACACCCCAAAGGCCAGCCCTGAGCCTGCCATCCTGTGCCCTCATCCTCCGCTCTACTATACGCCGGTGCCCGCACCCATCTCACCTGTCACCCCCACCAGCCAATCGGTGAGCTCGGAAGGGCGCAGAGGGGCGGGGCTGTCACTGTTCCCTATTTTCCTTCTTCCAAGTTGGTGACGTAGTGATAGTCCCCTGGGACCACCATCACTGCATCGTGACTCTTCCCTGGGTGTGTAAACCTGGGGGAGGGAAGGGGGGCACGGTGACACGAGCAGGGAGAGAACTCTCCGCGGTGCCCGGTGGGGGGGAGGGGTCGACCTCCTACCAGGCTAGATCCCAGGCTGTGCCAGCTCTGCCGGCAAAATGGTGTCGTGGATCATTTCTAAGGCCGTGGTGTAAGTCATCCCACATTCTCCTCCTTCCAGGAGTGTGCCAGCATCCCAGGCATTGTATGTCTGTGCATGATGGGAGGCCCTCTCTCACCTTATATACATGAATATAGGTAATGATCACTGACTCTGTTTTCCTTCCATATCTCTATATATTCCTCTACATACTTCTATATATATACAGTATATATATTGTTAAAAAGATTGCACTGTTAGCTGTTTTTTTTCAGTGTTTAATGTATTTAATATACATCATTGTTACCAGTCTATCCAGTTATTTATTGTTGTAATTGTTTGCACTTAAATTAACTGTTATTAAAACAAATTATTTGTTACAAATATTTTTTTCCTCTTTGTGTATGTTTAGGTGACCAAGGGACGAGGGGTGAAGATGGGGTGCACCACAGGATTAGCTCGCACATGGCGCCGGAACACCTAAGGCCGGCCCTGGTTGTCTCTTCTCCTGAAGAACAGAAGATGTCCATTCTCCTGGGATACTAGCAAAAATGGGAGTGGTAAGAATTACACTAGACTGTAGTTACAGCTTTGTTTGTCAATGTCCAATCTACTGAAGGCAGCAGCATAACCAATTGTGCCTTAGTACTTCATGTTATGTACCTTAATGTACAATTTAATTAAGGTTCAAAGTGTAATCCCTGCATTAATGCCCACCGCTTCCCTGGCAACTTATGTCCACAGCACTAGTCCCTAGTAATGTACTGACTATGCTGATATCTCTTGTGTTGTGAGTCCTTGATTTAGATAAACTGTATGACAGAAGGGAGGCTACCAGGGGGTCCCATGATCTGTAGTCATGTGTCTGGTTAACAGAATACAATATTTTCCACTATAGTGATCCTTTAATTATTTGTTATTTTATGTTGGTAATATTTCCTTGTTCTACATGAATCTCGACACATTATTCACCGAGACTCCCGAGTTTCCCATGAGTAGTTCTGGAATGCACATTGGCCAGAGTCCACTATAAACATACCCAGTGTTACTAATTAGTCAGAAGACTTAAATCTAAAATCTATGTAACTCAACTGGATAGACATCATATTTTAACAAAACAAAAGACTGAATTTCAACAAGCCTCAACTGGCTGTACTACATGTTAGGTTATAAGCACTTAGGATAACAGACAACTAGAGGGTAGGGATGACAATGAACCCTTAGTGGCCTTTCTCAACTTTTTCCTTTTAAAGAAACTCTTAAATTGGGGCATCCCTGCTAAAAATGGTTAATATTACAACCCATGTTACATTATACACCAGTAAAAACTTTCAATGAAATAAAAAAGAATGTGAGCAGCGTAACATATTTTAAACAAATGGCTGATTTTTTTTTTTTTACCACGGCTGCTATATATGACAAAACAATTTTCAGTAATAAACTTAAAATGAAAAAATCGTGATGTCCCCTTACACTTGTAGCTTTGTTTGTGTTTTTACAGCCAATGCAGGTAAATTTAGGCAGGCCTAGCTGTGAACTAGGCCTGTTTGTTTTTGATCTGGGTCTGGGGAGTAGCTTAGTGTAGCAGCAGGTGACTGACATGTACTTTATTTCTCTGGTGCCTCCTTTGTTTCCAGAGGGTTCTGGAAATGAGGCAGGGCAGAGACGGAGGGGGACATGGGGTGTATTTGGGAGCCCTGACCAATCCCCAACTAGGATTGTCAGGGGGCAGGCCTCCTATATATACCCATGGTCAGCCTGTTGTGGGAGGAGTTGTCGGGTGGAAGAACGGAATGATGAAGTGTTAGACTGTTGTGGCCTTTGAGGGAACCCCCTTTCTGGGGGGGTGAACTCAGGCCTGGAGCTCCGGAGCTGGGAGGGAGCCTCTCTTTAAACAGTCATTGAGAGGTGTCCTGAAACAGGAGCAGGATAAAGACAGTAGGGAGCACTGCTGGAAAAGTCATTCAGGAGGGATTCATGCCAGGGTCGGTGAGTGAGAAGCACAGTGAGAAGCTCTGAGAGAGACATACCAGGATTGAATGTAAAGCCAGAGGGAGAGACTGTGGTGTTGTTGAAGTTTAGTTGCTGCAGAAATGTCCATTTTCATCTCTATTGGTCGCTACCCCTGCCAGCGAATGGCTATTATTCAACTGTTGGGACTTATTCAGAGTGAGGCCTAACCATGTGCTAATGGTGACCGGAATCTAGGATTGTGTAGTAGAGAAAGCAAGTGATCTCAAGTAGTGTGCTGGAGGAGTGTGGAGCTTTAGAGACTGCCAATATAGGTTCAAAATGATTGTTCAATTCATCAAGATTCATTATCTGGGCATCCCATGACCAGTGGCGTAGCGTGGGGGGTGCAAGGAGGACCACCGCCCCGGGCGCAGAATTTAGAGGGGCGCTGTCACGAGTGTGGAGAGGAGGGAGCGCTAACAACAGATGGGACATAGTAACATATGTATGATGTCACCACTCCAGGCTTTACCAGTCATTATCAAGCACACCCTCCTCTTCCCTACAATCACCGCACACAGTGGATCATGTGACCTGACTGGAGCTAGCTGAAAATAGTTAAGTCCATGGGTCAGGGGGGCGCAGATTACCGTACTTGCCTCGCCCCAGGCACTGACAACCCACGCTACGCCACTGTCCATGACCCCATGGCCCATCCAAGTTTAATCCCCTAAAAAAAAGTAAAAGTCTGTTCATTGACTGGAGAAAGTGTGCCTGAAATGAATGTCTGACCAGGCAGGGTAATGTGTGGAGCTAGAACACACAGCGACCCCACGGGGGGCACCGCTACACACTATTGGTCAGTGTAGAAGTGACCCCTTACAAATTTTGGTTAGTGGGAAATTGCCTTTTACAGTGGTAGTCAGGGTAAATTGGAGAACAGCTCACAGTACTACTCACTGTCAGGGCCGTCTTTTGGCAGGGCAAAGGAAGCAGCTGCCCTGGGCCCCATCATTGTTGTGGGACCCAAAGCAGCTGCCCTATTGTCACGCACCTGGTGGTGGAGCCTGATGCGCAGGGAACGGCTGCTCGTGCTCCTCCCACTCCGGAGGCCCCGATAGAGCATACAGGGAGCCCGAAAGTGCAGAGTCGCACAAGCGCCTGGCAGGATCGCTGGTGCCGGTAGAGTAGGAATCCGCTGTACACCTGGGTGGGATCAACAGAGCTGAGGATGCCCGGAAGCTGGGACCGGGTACCACTGGTCAGAGTTCAGCACAGAGGGAGGTGCTCTGTAGTACCACAGTCTATAGCAAGGTCAGGCCAGCACAGAGGGAGGTGTCCCGTAGTGCAACAGTCTATAGCAGGATCAGGCCAGCCGGAACAATGTGAGCGAGCGGATCTTGGTGCAGGAGTTGAGCAGGGACGGATCGTGAACAAGCCGGGGGTCAGTAACTGGCGGGCAGCAGACAGACAGGCGGGACAAGCAGAAGCGTGGTCAGACAGGCCGTGGGTCAGGGCAGGCGGAGATCAGAGTAGTCGGAAGGCAAACCGGTTTCAGGAACAGGAGGTCAACAGGTAACAGGTATCAGGTCTGTTTCCAGGGACACGCTGTAGATCCAGCAGCAAGAGGCAAAAGGGGCAGCATGCTTAAATAGCCCCTCTTTGGCGCCAAGATGGCGTCCACACGTGCCCGCGCATCATCACCGCGAATGCCCGCGCGCCGTTGCCGCGAATGCGTGTGCCCGAGCGCGCCGATGCGCCGCTATCGCCCTCTAATGGCCAAGATTGTCCATGACATTGCCCCCCTCCAATGGGCAGCCTCCGGATGCCCAACTGAGCCCACTTCAGGGGGTGAGAGTCCTTAAAGGATTTGATCAGTCTTTCCGCGTGAATGTTGCTTTTAGGCTCCCATGAGTTTTCCTCGGGGCCGTACCCCTTCCACTTCACCAGAAACTGGACCTGGTTCCGCCTTTTCCTGCAATCCAGGATGGACTCCACTTCAAATTCCTCCTCACCATCAACCAGGATTGGTTCAGGAGGGTCGGTGCTTCGCCCAGGAAAGGGATTAGGAACATTAGGTTTCAGGAGGGCAACATGAAAAACTGGGTGAATGCGGAACGAATGAGGTAGCTCCAGTTCGTAGGCTACATTGTTGACTTTCCTTTTTATTGGGAAGGGCCCCACGAATCTAGGGCCCAGTTTCCTTGAGGGACAGGCAAGTTTTAAGTTAGAGTAGACAGCCACACTTGGTCTCCGGGTTCCAAGTTGAGTTCTCCCCTCCTGTTCTTATCAAACACTTCCTTGTTGCGTACCTGTGTTTGGGCCATAGTCTCCTGTAACAGTTTATTATTGGTGTTGAAGAAATCCAAGGTCTCCTGGGCAGCGGGTACTGGACACTCTGGAATGCAATTGGACAGAAACAACGGTGATAGCCATAGTTTGCATAAAACGGGGATTGCTTAGTAGCGGAATGGATTGAGTTGTTGTATGCGAACTCAGCTAGTGGTAACAGAGATACCCAATCCTCCTGTGAGAAAGATGAGAAGCATCGTAGATACTGTTCAAGGGTTTGGTTAGTTCGTTCAGTCTGACCATTTGATTGCGGATGGTAGGCGGATGAGAATGACAGGTCGATCTTAAGGGCCCCGCAGAGTGCTTTCCAGAACTTCGATGTAAACTGTACCCCCCGATCCGATACAATGTTCGCAGGTATGCCGTGGAGCCTTACAACTTCTTTAATGAACGCTTTGGCCGTCTCGGGGGCAGATGGGGTACCCTTCATGGGCACAAAATGCGCCATCTTGGACAATCTGTCCACGATCACAAAGATAGTTGAGAAGCCTTCGAAAGGAAGGAAGTTCCACAATGAAATCCACAGAGATCATCCTCCATGGTTTTTCTGGTACAGGCAGGGGCTTCAAGAGACCCCAAGCTCTCGACTTGCTCCCCTTATTCCGGATGCATGTGGTGCAGGATTCCACATAGCACCTACAGTCCTTCAAGAGTTGGGGCCACCAGAATGTCCACTGCAACAATTCGGATGTCTTGAGTACCCCGAAATGGCCAGCCAATTCATGGTCATGGCAGGCATTTAGTACACTGACCCGTAAGTTTTCCAGTACGAAGATCTTATCTTCATGCCACAAGAGACCGTCTTTGAGTTTAAGGTCCATGCCGGTTGAAGGAGGAACCCCTGCAGAAGCTTGTCTAATTTGAGAAAGGAGGTCACCCTGTAGCAGCAAGAAGTTACCTGGAGACAGGATAGTGTCTGGAGGGATAGTAACTTCCGAATCGCAGAACATCCTTGAGAGGGCATCAGATTTAGTATTCTTCGACCCGGGCCTGTATGTTATGTGGAATGAGAATCGGGTAAAGAAAAGCACCCACCTGGCCTGACGTGGTTTTAATCTTTTGGCAATTTTCAGATATTCCAGATTCTTATGGTCTGTGTAAATTAGAATCGGATGTGCTGCGCCCTCCAGCAGGTATCGCCACTCCTCCAGTGCGGCCTTTATCGCCAGCAGTTCCCGGTCCCCCACGTCGTAGTTCCTCTCTGCCTCGGATAACTTACGGGAGAAGAAGGCGACCGGGTGCAGGAGGGCCTTGGGCCCCTGTCTTTGGGAGAGTACCGCTCCAACTGCTGTTTCTGATGCGTCGACTTCCAGATGAACGGTTAGCCTTGCGTCAGGTGTCTGAGGACTGATGCAGATGTAAATAGTCTCTTGAGGGCGTCAAAAGGCTTCCTGTGCTTTTTCGGGCGACCCAGTCGGAAGCGATGTGTGTTTTTGTTTAGTCAGGTTGGTTATAGGGGCAATAATGTTGGAAAATCCCTTAATAAATTTCCTGTAAAAATTAGCAAATCCGACGAAGCGCTGAACGCCCTTTTTATCTGCGGGCGCCGGCCAGTCGAGAATCGCTGCAACTTTCTGGGGGTCCATCTCGATGTCCCTTACGGAAATTATCAGTCCCAAAAATTGTATACTTTCCTGCTCAAACTCACATTTTTCGGGTTTAGCGTACAGTCCGTGTGTACGGAGTCAGCTGAGTACAGTCTTAACATGTTCACGGTGCTTGTCCAGGGACGGAGAGAAGACCAGAATGTCGTCAAGATAAACGATGACAAAAAGATCGAGGTAGTCCTTAAAGATATCATTTACAAAGTGCTGAAACGTAGCAGGGGCATTGCACAGTCCAAAGGGCATCACGAGATACTCAAAGTGGCCGAAGCGAGTCCGAAAAGCCGTTTTCCACTCGTCGCCGTCCCGGATGCGTACCAAGTTGTAGGCCCCACGGAGGTCCAACTTAGTGAAGATGACCGCAGTGGCCAATCTTTGAAACAACTCGGGTACAAGGGGGATGGGATACCGGTTCTTGATTGTGACCTTATTGAGCGCCCGATAGTCCACACATGGGCGGAGGGAACGATCTTTCTTTTCAACAAAGAAAATTCCTGCCCCTGCTGGCGACGTGGAGGGGCGGATGAACCCCTTCTCAAGATTTTCATCAATTATAGGTCTTCAAGGTTGCAAGTTCCAGTTCAGTCAGAGGGAAGATCCTACCAAAGGAGATCTCGGCTCCTGGAAGGAGCTCGATCGGGCAGTCATAAGGTCGGTGCGGAGGAAGAACCTCAGCCCCTTTTTTACTGAAGACGTCCAGGAAGTCGTGGTATACCTCCGGGACGATTTGGCGGGTTTCAGCATCAGCGTCCATACAGAGCAGGGGGGAAGGATGCTGGGTTTTCTGCAGGCAATGTTGCTGGCAGTAGGAGGAACAGAAGCTGACCTCACCAGTGGACCAGTCAATTTGGGGGTTATGGGCCCGGAACCAGGGCATGCCCAGGATTATAGGAAACAGGGGAGATTGGATGACGTCCAGACAGAGAAACTCCCGGTGGTTACCAGAGATGGTCGTGGCTAGGGGTACAGTCTCCTGTACAACTGGTTCAGATCTTAATGCTGACCCGTCGGCAAGATAAACGGATAGCCCGCTGGCCCGGGGTCGCAGAGGGATGCGGTGTTGTGTGGCAAAAGAGGAGTCCATAAAGCAGCTGCAGGCTCCGGAGTCAATTATGGCGTTGGCCCGGATATTCCCTCCTGGGAGCTGAAATAGAATGGGGATAGCCAGGTGAGAAGAGTTATGAGGAACAGCTGTATGAACGGTAGATAGAGGGCAGCACTTACTGAGCTTTGCTGGACAAGTCCTCACGTAGTGTCCGCGTTCTCCACAGTAGAGGCAAAGGTTGTGGATGCGACGACGTTGTCGCTCCTCCGGAGTCAGTGAGGGGTGGAGCAGGCCCAATTGCATTGGTTCTGGAGCGTCCACCGGTGGAGTGGTCAGGATCGGGGGTGTCGGGTTAGAGAAGGTGGGTACCCGAGGCATCATCCAGGTCGGACGGGGCATGCTGGCGGCTCGTTCAGACTTGCGCTCTCTTAGTCGTCTGTCAACTTGTATGGTCAGATTGATAAGGGCCTCCAAGGTTGCTGGGACCCCTATGCGTGCAAGCTCATCCTTAAGTGGCTCTGAAAGTCCTAAGCAGAATTGGTAACATAAAGCCGCATCGTTCCACTGAGTGTCGGCACTCCATCTCCGGAACTCGGACACATAGTCCTCTGCGGGTCTGCGACCTTGTTGGAGAGCATGCAGGGCGGCTTCAGTGTTAGCGGCCTGGTGCCGGTCCTCGTAAAGTAAAGACATGGCCTGGAGAAAGGTGTCCAGGTGGTTAATGGACTCATCCTTCTGTTCCAGCAGACGGTGGCCCAGGCTTGTGGTTCGCCGGACAGAAGGGAGATAACGAAGCCCACCTTGGTAGTCTCTAATGAGAAGGTCCTTGGCTGCAGAGCGAAGTAGAGCTCACAAGCGTTGCTTAATGCTCTGAATTTGCTCCAATCTCCAGAAAACCTCTCGGGCGTGGGGACCTTGGGCTCTGATGGCAGCATAATTAAAGATAGAGACGCAGAGGTTCCAGCAGAGGAGGTAGACGGAGCGGACAGAGCCTGGACCCGGTTCTCCAATCTGGTATAACCTTCCTGCAAAGTCCTGACAGCTCGGGTTAGGCCATCCAGATGTCGGCAGAGTTCAGCCATAGGATCCGTTCCCTGCACAGGCTCAGACATGGCTGCTGGATACTGTCACGCACCTGGTGGTGGAGCCTGATGCGCAGGGAACGGCTGCTCGTGCTCCTCCCACTCCGGAGGCCCCGATAGAGTATACAGGGAGCCCGAAAGTGCAGAGTCGCACAAGCGCCTGGCAGGATCGCTGGTGCCGGTAGAGTAGGGATCCGCTGTACACCTGGGCGGGATCAACAGAGCTGAGGATGCCCGGAAGCCGGGACCGGATACCACTGGTCAGAGTTCAGCACAGAGGGAGGTGTTCTGTAGTACCACAGTCTATAGCAAGGTCAGGCCAGCACAGAGGGAGGTGTCCCATAGTGCAACAGTTCATAGCAGGATCAGGCCAGCCGGAGGGAGGTGTTCTGTAGTACCAAGTCTATAGCAAGATCAGGCCAGCACAGAGGGAGGTGTCCTGTAGTGCAACAGTCTATAGCAGGATCAGGCCAGCCGGAACAATGTGAGCGAGCGGATCTTGGTGCAGGAGTTGAGCAGGGACGGATCATGAACAAGCCGGGGGTCAGTAACTGGCGGGCAGCAGACAGACAGGCGGGACAAGCAGAAGCGTGGTCAGACAGGCCGTGGGTCAGGGCAGGCGGAGATCAGAGTAGTCGGAAGGCAAGCCGGTTTCAGGAACAGGAGGTCAACAGGTAACAGGTGTCAGGTCGGTTTCCAGGGACGCGCTGTAGATCCAGCAGCAAGAGGCAAAAGGGGCAGCATGCTTAAATAGCCCCTCTTTGGCGCCAAGATGGCGTCCACACGTGCCCGCGCATCATCACCCTGAATGCGCGCGCGCGCGCCGTTGCCGCGCATGCACGCGCGCCGTTGCCGCGAATGCGCACGCCCGAGCGCGCCGACGTGCCGCTATCGCCCTCTAGTGGCCGAGATTGTCCACGACACCTATACTTTCCAATTATCCCAATTTAAATTCCCTTGTCCCTTGAAGTTTTAGTCCCGTTCTGTGTCCTGATAACACAGTGTGAAGTCATGTTACTAATGCTGCCCAGATGTTTCCTATTGTTGTGTACAGATGACTAACCTGCAGACCCTGTATTTACTTGTAAATAACCTGCATTGATATGTAAATAGTGGTGGCATGAATATGTAAATAGCCGGTGACGGGCTGCATTGATATGTTGTTAGATGCGGCATTCATATGTATATCATGCCCCCCTGAGGTCATATCCACCATTACTTCTGCTGAATGCTGCCCACTGAGTAGGTAAAGGGGCGTGCTTGAAAGTCCTGCCTAAAACTGTGGTCATTAAACCTAACATCAGCCTGTTCTGCAAAGGTAAGCAAATTGTAGGTGGAACCCTTTTTCAAAATAACATGGTGCCACAGCACCGTGACTATTGGTGCATGTGATTACGCACATCTCAGCCGATGTGTGAGGGTGTCATTAACCACTTCCATACCAGGCACTTACGCACCTTCCCGCCCAAGCCAATTTTCAGCTTTCAGCACTGTCGCAATTTGAATGACAATTGCGCGGTCATGCTACACTGCACCCAAACAAAATTGGCGTCCTTTTTTCCCCACAAATAGAGCTTTCTTTTGGTGGTATTTGATCACCTCTGCGGTTTTTTTTTTTGTGCAACAACTAAAAATAGAGCGAAGATTTTGAAAAAAAAATAAAGTTTTTATTTTTTTCTGTTAATTTTTTTGTAAATGAGTATGTTTTCTCTTTCAATTATGGGCACTGATATGGTGGCACTGATGGGCACCGATGAGGTGGCACTGATGGGCACCGATGAGGTAGTTCTGATGGGCACCGATTAGGTAGCACTGATGGGCACTGATAGGCGGCGCTGGTATTGGGCACTGATGGGCACTCATGGGCGGCACAGGTGGGCACTCATAGGCGGCACAGGTGGGCACTCATAGGCGGCACAGGTGGGCACTGATAGGCGGCACAGGTGGGCACTGATAGGTGGCACAGGTGGGCACTGGTAGGTGGGCACTGGGCATGGATTGGCACTGTGGGGTGGCACTGACAGACACTGGGGTGGCACTGATGATCACTGAGGGGTGGCACTGATGGATCAATGTTGCCAATCAGTGCCCATGTGTGGGCACTGATTGGCATCATTTTTTTTTTACTGCCCCCCCTTTTTTTTTTTGTCATTTTTTTTTTGTCATTTTTTTTTTTTTGGTCATTTTTTTTGGGTCATTTTTTTTGTATTTTTTTTATTTCCCTGGTGGTCTAGTGTGGCGATCCGAGGGGGGGCTGCGCTGATAAACAATCAGCGCGAACCCCCCCTGTCAGGAGAGCCGCTGATCGGCTCTCCTCTACATGCGTCTGTCAGACGCGAGTGAGGAAGAGCCGTCGGCGGCTCTTCCTGTTTACATCGTGATCAAGAGGCAAAACAACAACAGATCATAATGGTTCACTCCACCACGGTGACGAGATGTTAATGATAAAGTGATCCCTTCACCAGAATAAGGGGGGGCTGCTTACCAGAGGGCAAGCTCAATGAAGCAATTGGCTTTAGCCCAGCCGCGGCCTTTAATCCTGTATGGTTCCTAGGTGCAACTTCCAGCAAATACCAAGGTATAGCGGTGCTCACGGAATATGGATGGAGAGAGAAGGATGGACCAATAGTGTAATTCCGTTTACAAAAAAGGTTTATTAAAACATAAAAATGATACTCACATTTAGTCAAAGCATCACAAACATTTAAAACAAATCGCCGGCCGGCAAACAAAGCGGAGCCCTTCCTCCGTGCGTGCGTGGTGACGTCACTGCGTGTCTTTCCCAGACGCGTTTCGTCATCAAAGGGACGTTCTCAATGAGAACGTCCCTTTGATGACGAAACGCGTCTGGGAAAGACACGCAGTGACGTCACCACGCACGCACGGAGGAAGGGCTCCGCTTTGTTTGCCGGCGGCGATTTGTTTTAAATGTTTGTGATGCTTTGACTAAATGTGAGTATCATTTTTATGTTTTAATAAACCTTTTTTGTAAACGGAATTACACTATTGGTCCATCCTTCTCTCTCCATCCATATTCCGTGAGCACCGCTATACCTTGGTATTTGCTGGAAGTTGCACCTAGGAACCATACAGGATTAAAGGCCGCGGCTGGGCTAAAGCCAATTGCTTCATTGAGCTTGCCCTCTGGTAAGCAGCCCCCCCTTATTCTGGTGAAGGGATCACTTTATCATTAACATCTCGTCACCGTGGTGGAGTGAACCATTATGATCTGTTGTTGTTTTGCCTCCTGACACTTGGTTCTTCAAGTTTTTGTAACAAGGACTTTATGAACATTTATGTTATTCAGGATCTGTGTTTTTTTTGCATTTTTCTTTTTTGAGGTTTTATTTCTATGTCAACCTGTATACTAATATATACCACTATGTGATGTTTCAAGCTACACCATTGGCTACAACACAGGAGATTACTGCTCAGCAGTCCTTATTCATACATATATTTTTTATCCTGATGAGCGCGGCTTTGCTATTTTGTATTACTTTGTGTTTCTACACGATTGCCGCAGCTTTCTATTTTAATTTTAATTTTATTTTTTATTTTAATTTTTTGGTTTAGCGCAGTTTTCTGTTTTCTTTGTACATCGTGATCAGCCGTGATTGGACACGGCTGATCACGTGGTAACGAGGCTCCGCCGGAGACTCGTTACCGAGATCGGAGGTGCAGGGTGTCAGACTGACACCCCGCATCAACGATCGCCGCGCTGCGCGCCCGCACGGGCGCGTGCGGCATGAAATCGTGCAGGCCGTTTGAGAACGGCCTGTCACGATTTCATAACCACTTCCCGGCCGTAAATCGGCTATTGGCCGGGCGGGAAGTGGTTAACAATGAATGGCACTGCTGTGCATCTGCTAAAGGGCAGCCCTTTTTTGTGGTGTCAGGAAAGCGATTTGTATGCGTTCTCTACACACACAAATGTGAACGCAGGCTAAGTGTCTCAGTTACATTGGTGGTCAGTGTAAATCTTCTCATTATATTGGGACTCAGTGTGCAATCCTTTCATTCACACTAGTGGCAACTGTGAAGGTACCCCTTGCATTGGTGGTCAGTGTAAATGCCTCCTTATATAGGTGGTTACAGTGAATTCTCCTATTACATTAGTGGTCAGTGTAAATCCCCATTACATTGGTGGCCAGTGTAGAAACTCCTCTTTATATTGCTAATCGGTAAGAAAAAAGTCAAACTTGCATTTGTGGTCAGCTTCAACACC